>CM051270.1:25203708-25209624 GCA_027921565.1 Artemia sinica | reverse complement strand
TTAATGAATCCATTGTTTACAAAAATTCCCGTTTTATTATAATTTCGGGTTACTATGGCCGAATCGCTCCTTACTTACTGTTCGTACCACGAAACTATTTGAAAGCAAAAGAACAACAAAACATTGATAATTTGTTATCATTATGTCATATTTGACAGATAGGGATAGGTACGGATCAAAGCGTATGTTCAATTTTAGCGTAAATTTCGAGGGAATGGTAGGGAAGTCACAAAAGTTCCCATAGATTAAATGTCATTTCAGTCTGAGTCACTTTATACTTCTTTTGAAAAATACTTCTTCGAACTTAGTCTTTGTAAGTATGAAGATTGTTTATTACAAAAAAAAAAAATTAAAAGATCGGTAATCTAATACTTTTCTTTCTACTATCCTTTACGGAGAAGATCAACTTGTTACTTTAGAAAATCAAACGCCCCCTCCGGATTAAAATGACGGCTTTGTTGAAGAAAGCTTCTACCTGATCATAAAAACATAATCCTCTAAATATTCTGTTGATTTGCGTAACAAATCTGACGTTCCCTTTAAAAAAAAATCTGTTTTTGCGGTCCTATTTAACACTGAAAAGAGTGAGTGAAGATAGGGGGAGTCAGAAAATCTAAACTATTCTAAATAACACAAGTATAGGAGCTAACAAAAAGTAGTAAAAAGTTATAGGAGCTAACAAAATATAGTATAGGGTCTAACAAACCTAGAACTCCAGTTAAGGACAGCATCACTGTGGTTGGGTTGCTTCAGCTAACCGTTGTAGGCAAGGGAGAGGGAAACATTTTAAAGATTGGAAAATCTAAAGTCAAACTGACCAGCCATTACAAAAAACAAAGAGAGAGAATATTCATCTTGAGATTTTTCTCTCTCTGTTTTATTTTTAAAGATAGAGTACTATCGCACAAGGCCGTACCCAGAGGGGGGGGGGGGGGGGTTAAAAACGTAACAAAAAGGGATACAAACAAATTTTGTATGCGTTTTTTGAGGTTTTTTGTAAAGCCCCCCCCCCCGAAAAAAAATCTTTGAGTAAAACCCCCTCAGAAATAAATCCTGGTACGGCCTTGCTATCGCATCTGCATATTCGTTAGTCTGTGTCCAATGTGCGTAGCATAAGTTCAAGCAGAGCCAAACCTTTATAATTTTATGAGAGAACGATCTCTCAATTCGACAGGATTGTGAAAGAGACTTTTGAACTCTATGGGGGAAAGAGGGGTCAAATTAGGAAAAGAGCGACTTTTAAGTATCGTTTTACCGTAGAATAGGCTAAAATAGCGAGTGCTAAAGCAAGCAGACTTGAAATTCAATAGCATGCTTACAAACAAGCGATTAAGATTCATTTCTAGAGATTTGAGCTTGTGATCTTCTTCTACCTACTTTTTGTTGTCTGAATGGCTTACAAATAAGCAGTAACCTACTGGAAAAAAAAACAAATAAAAATATAATTTAAAGAAAACTTTACCAAAATCCATGAAAAGGGCCCAAATGACAACTACTCCCTTTAGCTGGACCCAATTACTTCCCCTCCTCTCTTTTAATCCCTCTTTCGTTATTGAAATGAACTTCTACATGTTTTCTATTGCAATAAAGGAGTTGCAAAGCAGAGAAAAAAAAATCAAGCTACCTAGAAAGGAGTAAAAATAATAGATCCGTTTAGTTAGCGAATTGCATATATAAAGCTTATTAGCCTCTCAAGCTCCTAATATATCGATTTTCAACAGCAAAACAGAGAAGGAGAAGCTAACGAACAATTGGAACCTTTTACTGGAACTCTTCTTAAGTCAATATAATAGCGTTCACTTACAAGAGCAATGTGTTATCATCCATGTGACATAGTTCCAATTATAATATTATTTCGTCTAGCCTTGCTGTGGTATTGCTTAGTCTTTACGGTGGCGTCAATGGGAGGGGGTAGATCTTAAAAATACCTTTTTAGGGGGATATTTTAATTGAAGAATGTCTTTTTCGTTATTTTTAATTGAAAATTGAAAAAAGGACAAACGTGCCCCCCCTCTATTTTAAAGATTTTCTTCAAGACTGTGTCCTGTTTGGGGTTCTCCTTTTCCTGAAATTATCCAAAGGTACTTCCGCATTATATGGTACACACTCGAAAAGTGAAGTTTGGAGATGAAAACTGCAACAAAGAATTATGGTGGGGGGAGGGCACAGAAAGCATTATATTACATACCTAACCAAAATACCTAACCAAATTCTCGAGTGTGTACTATAAAATACAAAATGTGTCAATCCCTTTTGACTAGAGTCCCTCTTTATTTACCGTTCGTTATCAAGAAAGGTTACTAAAATTTAGCATTTCCTATTTGAGATTATTTACTCTGAACATTTTAGGTTTCCAGCAAGGCCATATCCAGGGAGGTGGGTCAGGGGTTTGACCCCCCCCCCCCGAAATGTTTGTCCGGCTCGTAAAAGCGTGACAAAAATGAATATAAACAAATTTTTCATGCGTTTTCTGAAGTTTTTTGTGACCCGCCCCCGCCCCCCCCCCGAAAAAAATCCTTTTGTAAATCCCCCCCCGAAAAAAAAATCCTGGATACGGCAATGGTTTCCAGTAAATCAGAAATGACAATTTAATGTTGAAAGTATAACGATTGGCACTCATGCTGAACCCTGACTTTACTTGGTCAAAATTCCATTCTACTAAGTTAATAGTGGCAAATATATTCAACTACGTCAAGAGCCTTTAATCCATTAACAAAAGACGTTTCACAATCGAGTAAATTCAGATTTCACGCATTGTTGAAGTTTCGAATCAGAATCAAATACGAGTCAAAACTTCATACAGTCTATAATTTCCATATCATCAACATGAAACACAAACAATTCAAGAGGTATGCGAAGACCTGTTTCGGGTGTAAGCAAGCGACTATGATAAATAATTTGCCTAATTTGGACTAAAACTGTTTTTACATGATTTTGTCTGCAAACTCCTAGAGATTTCTGAATCACCAACTGAAATTGATCGACATCGGATGCCTTTCGAGTTTAGATCTTAAATGAGGTGAGAAGGGCACGCTTGAACATGATTTCTTCGTTAACTTCTATTTTAATGAATTCAGAACCATGTCAGGTTGTTTAATCCTGTTTAGCTTTGTAATAGGACGCCAATAAATTAAAGCTATTTGTCCGAAAAGCTAACAAATAGTTGTCAGTGGCGTCAATTAGGAAAGGGGGCATCTAACACCAGATTTTTTTCGCTCCCTCTAGATCATCTTTTTCTGTATTTTAATTGAGAAATACCCTTTTTCGTTATTTTCATAGTGAAAAATCAAAAAGAAAATATTGCCCACCCCGCATTTTCACGAGCTGGCGCCACTGATACTTATGCCCCAAAATAAAATCGAAGGTCACTTCGCTTTCATCAGCTTATCAACAGACAGGGATCCATCTTACACCATGGAAGCAAAAGTAGTCTTGCTCTTATTTTTTACAAAAAGCAACGATCCATTTCTTTCCCTTAGAACGGTACCCACCCCAGTTGTATTCAGAACATTAAAAATAATGTGGGGTTGCGTTTTCTGGAGAAAAATAGATGATAGCCTGGAAAATCTAAAAAAAAATAGAACCTACCATCCTTGCCAAATCGAAAGTGTAAAAACTAAAATATAATAAATCTTTGCCTCAAGATTAGATGCAAATTAACAGTTAAAAATCTAGCGATTGTGTTTTCCACGTTTGCCTCGACAGTTAACTGCCCAAAAATGGCTGAAATAAAAACTTGTCTTTCTAGAACTATTATATGATTTCCATTTCTTTGCATTAAAAGCCTTGATGAGCAGTTAAACTTCAATCAATACACAAAGAAAAAAAAACATTCTTATCATCTTGTCATTACTGGTCAGACAATTTATTTCTAATTTTAAAGCTTTTCGCAATCAAACATTTCGTGCATGTAAAAAAACGTACTTTCACGTTGACAGCATTATTTCACGTTTGTTCAGCGTACTTTCTAGTTGTTGGATTAGCGTGAAAATACACTTTTTTAGTGTGTAGGTACTTCTGCCGCGCAGTTACATTCCTCGAATATATATTTTACCTCGTTTAGTGTTCTGGGAGGAACTAATGACAAGCAACTCTTGCGCTTATTTTAATTAGAACATGATACCAGGACAGAAAATCCTGCGGGGCATGACCCATATTCGATGCAAAAATATCGTAAAAGAGGGTCGTCCGGGTTTTTGATCTTCTATTGGGATTAAAAACTACACAAACGAAGACTCTTTACTTTTGTTGTGGACTTATTTCTGAAAGGTAAGTTCTTTTGATTTTTTTTTTCAGTTTTATATATGGTCAATATAAGGCTTCTGAACTTTGCAGATAGAATAGTAAAATTCTACTTTTGGCTACCTTGGAAATAGGTTAGGTTAGGAAAATGAAACTTTCAGGAATGCGTCTACAGGCTAAAGTATGCCCCGGGAAGGTGTTTTGAAGTATTTACCTCCACTCCTCCCTCTAGAGGGTCCTAACCTTTTGATGACCTTTAAAAACATGTGTGTTACAAAAGTGAAACCTTGCAAAATAGATCTTCTGATTAAATAAAGTACAACAAAATTGTTTTCAGCTTCACAATTTTGCTCAATCCCAATTTATAAGGTTTTAAAGATATGCAAATATATTTCCTAAATTTTGAAAAAAAACATTGATATGGTTTACCCCTTTACACCTCCTGGAAAATACCCCCGCGGAAAATACCCAGCGGGGTATAATATTCCACGGGGGGGTAAACGCCGGTGACCACTCTCTGTAAAGTGGCGTCCATTTGTGAAATCAAAAGGGGAAGGGGATTCCTATCACAAAGCACTTTTATAAAATAGGCTACTATTAATATAAATAAAAATTCGATGATAAGATTTTCATTTTTCTTTCCATTTTTATACATGTTGTCAAATAGTAGTTAGATAATATATTTATCTGACTTCAATAGATTGTAGGATTGTACTAATATAAATTAAGCAAATTAAGTGACATTTGAGTTTTGTGTTAGCTTCAAGAGGAGGGACGGATAGAAGTCATATACAAAGGAGCGTTGGCCTTTGGGTCCCGGCTCCTTCCAATATCAAATTTTCTGATAATCGAATCCGATATTTTACGGGTGGCGCCTCATCTTCACAGAGAAGTGTAACATAATGGAATTGTCTTATTTTTTTTCTTTAAAAAAAAAAAATCATGTGATTTAGAAACCTCCATTTGAATGTAACAGCCATTTCCTCTGGAAGCTCCGGTCAGAAAATTAGAACATTTTGGAATTTCCACATTGCATCCCACGCTAAACCACAAAATTGCAAAAGTTTTCACATGCTTTAGTATATTAGAAGTATTCTAGTATTTGAGTCAAAATTCAAAAATTCTTGTTCACTAAAAGTTTTTTTCTGCACCTTTATCTGTATGTCAAATTTGAAACATGTGAAAGGTGTTTCCAGCTTTTACAGTACTAATGGGAACTGTTCTGTCTTTCTGTTTTAGCCTACCGGCCAAGAAAATGGCTAAAATACATTACATTGTTGATTTCTTTTTTTTGTGTTTAGAATGAGCTTTAGCTTAGTTTAACAGGTTGGGCCACAAGTCACCATACAGAGATAAACTAACTATATTTCTTTCAGAAACACTCTATTCATAGAACATGCTCTGTATTATTATCAATATTTTGGATGTGCATGACAATATTTTGTCATACTCTTAATGAACATAAATTATCAAACCATGATCTGCTGCAAAAATATCAGCATTTATTCTATTTTCTTTATTACTTGTTCATTCATGCCAGGGGCGGATTCAGGATTTTTTTTTTTTTGGGGGGGGGAAGGGGGGCACAAAACAGGTTGATCCGATAAACTTGCGTTAGGAGCAAATTAATTAACTCAAATTTGCATTAATTAGGTAAATACACTACTTTAGACT